>JAWNLP010000726.1:0-44562 GCA_035042265.1 Drosophila imparisetae | reverse complement strand
AGGATATGGTGGACTCGTGGCAGAGGGTATGCATCCTTTATTGACTTGGCATTCAATTGCCTGAAGTCTACGCAGAGGCGCCATTTGCCCGTCTTCTTTTTCACCATCACTATTGGGGCGCTGTGTGGGCTTTTTGATGGCTCGATGCATCCCTTGGCCAGCAGTTCATCAACTTGTTCGTTGATTTCGGCCTGCATCTTGGGGTTCTTGGGGAAGTATCGCTGCTTGATCGGTCGATCGTCACTCATGACAATTCGATGCTCCGCTATGGGCGATGTTCCCTCCATGGTCTCGAACGCGGCTACTTCCTGTTGCAGAAAGTCTTTGATTTCGGTGTCCGGATCTGCTGGTGGTATGACCGTCTTTGCCACGGACAGCCTCTCCTCCTGGTGCTCTCGCGGTCCGTCTTTGGGTATTTTTATCTTCAGCCCGGCGCACTCCAAAAACGTGCCCATGCCCGACAGAAAATCCCATCCAAAAACCAAGTCGTCTATTACTCCTCGGAGTATTAGCAGTACGATGTCCATATTGCTCCGTCCGAGCCCAATGTTCACCTCGACTTGTTCTTGGATTCCGCTGTTTTGGCCATCTGCCATGCGGACTCGCCGGTCGGTTGCGCATCGTCGGCCTACGTCGACCAGTCCACGAGCTAGTTCCTCGCTAACGAAACTACTCGTGGCCCCTGTATCTATCGTAGCCTTGTACTGGCAGTTGCCGATCTCTACGACCGCTGTCAGCTGCGCTCCTTCGTCCATCAGGCTGCCGATTAGTGCCTCGGGACTGTCCTGTTCGGCTCCCGCTCGCCCCTCAGTGGCGGACGCCGGTGTCCGTTTCCCGACGGACAACATACTGGCGTGCGAACTCCAATGCGTCCGCACATCCAACAATAATCCAGTGTAGCGTTTGTACACTCTACTGCTAAGTGTCCCTCCTGGCCACATAGTCTGCAGGCCATCGCTGGATTGTGTATTGCGTTTGGATGTTGTCGCGTCTCGTCCTCGGGGCTGGCCTGGGTCTCGCGTCGGCTTCGGCCCTCTGTGTCCGTCCACTGTCCGCTATCCGCATAAGCCGTGGGCCGTCTTGCCTTGGCGCTGGCTCTATTTGGCGGTAGTGACTCACTTGTGGAGCCTCCATCTGTCGTCGTGGTGGCTCCCTGAATCTCTGTTGAGGTTGTACTTGCCTTTGCTGCGGGGCGTTGTACCTCGGCTGCTCCACGCGTCTCTGTTGCGGCTCTACTCGCATTTCGCTGTGGAGTGTTATAATTCGGCTGTATCCATGACGGTCTCTTGCTGTCTCAACTTTTCTCTGTCAGCCTCGAGCTCCTCAAACACGACGGCCAAATACATCAATTCCTCTAAATCGCTGAATTGATCTGGCCGTGCGTATGCTCGCAGGTCTGGGAGGCTGTTTTTAGATCTGTGCAGTTGTTGCACGAATTGCAGTGGCCGCATGAGCGTCTGCATGTCCACCATGTACGCTTTGAATGGCTCGTTCAAAGCCTGCCGTCGGTGGTTCACTTCCTCCTTTAAGTTTTCAAAATAGTCTCGTGGAAGGAAATACCTTTGAAAACTCTGGATGAAAGTTTCCCAACTCGTCCAGTGCTGGTTATTGGCGACGTACCACTTCAGAGCCATTCCCTGAAGGAGTTCGGGCATGGCCCTGGGAACCAGATCCAGGTTGAGCCCATAGGTGTCCGCAGACCACTCGACCTGCTCCAAGAATTCGAGCGGCTCCGTTGTGCCGTCGAAGCGAAAATTCCACTCCCGGACTTGTTTCGCTACCCTTGGGTATTCTTGGGCCATAGTCGTCGCCGTGTGTTCGCGTATGGATACCCTCTTCGATGGCTGTGGTACCGATGTTTCCCATGCTGCGTGGTTGTTGTCTCGTGCGCGTGCTGCTGTGCTGGTTGTCGGTATGCTTAAATGGGCGACATCAACGTTTGTCGTCTTTTTCGCATCCGCAACTTGTCCGCTTTCTCTCGCCGGTGACGCTCTGCTATGAATCGCCGCCAATTCCGCAATCCGCGTGTTGTATGGCAGTTTGGATTCGTGAGTATCCACCCACTCTCCAAACTGTCGACGCATAACGTCCAGTGTGCCACTCAGCTCCACTTGGAACTCGTCTCCATACTTTACTACTTCCTCCTTTTTGAGGTTGTACACCCACGCGCGAACCATGTTTTTTGTTTAATATATTTCACTATGTGCCAACTATCACAACCACCAGTGTTGGGCGCCAGTTGTAACGAACCTCGTTGGCTTTGCCGGGCTAACGCTCAGTCGAGCTGTGGGTTCGCGCAACAAATTTATAGAATTGGTCGCGAAGTGATAATTGACAACACGTTTGTTTTATATATTAAATTAAATTTAATGGTTTATTTGGATTCGTATTGTCTTGGCTTACAATCGTACTTAATGTTTCACTATTTTGACACTTCGCTGAGGACTTGGCTAGTTTCAGTAAGTGATCCTGTTCGGGAAAGTTGGTTCGAGGTACCCCGTACACCAGTTACGCCAGTCCGCGGCTTCGCGCTGGTTCGACAGCTTATCTTACGGCACTCCGTTTGACCAAACGGAATTCGCACGTATACTGTCGGACTCAGGCAGGTTATCGCGCGCTTGGCTTGAAACTGTGTAGGCCTCGCCTCGTGGCACAACTTAAACGTAGCAAGGATTCACTGCTTCAACCTTTAAGGACCTCAGTGTCCCGGATTAGTAAAAGTCTTTACTCGTGGTTTGGTTTTCTGTCGCACTCGCGCAGATCTTATTCGTAGCTCTCGCTTACGAATGATGATTTTTAACTTGTTGGGCAGCGTTTCCCCTTTTCACTTGGTATTCGCTCTGCTATTCGACAGAGGTTCTGCTTCGCGTCTTTTCACTGGATCACTGACTGACTTCTGTGGGTTGCGTCGCTCCTTTTATAGGCCGGGTCGTGGCCTTTTGTTGGGACTGTACCAGAAATCACATGATCGGCTCGGTGGCGTGATTTCTGGTAATTTTCCACTGCCATCTGCTGGTGCCAGCCTATGTCTGCCGTTTGTGTGAGTATGGATGGAGATATTGCACTCGCAATACTCCTTACACATAACGGCACATGTCCTGGTGGACATGTGTGTCAGACACGCTCATATGGCTGACAACCTGCGTACGAAAGGGAGAGGACGAAAGAGAGCGAATTCGCCGCAACTGCAATCAGAGCCGGACTTCGGTCTGATGTGCAGTTACATTGAGGGGCGCATATAGCACACATAAATATATAAACCTATATATTTATTTGCCATCGCTATATGTTTCCTAACACCGCATTTGCTGGATGCACAAATATTAAAAAGCTGGACATTTTGTTAGACGAGCGGAGGTTGTTGTACATTGTACATTTTTGAAAAAATTATGTTTAATAAATATTCGAAAGAAAATTGCATTTATTTAAAATAAGAAAAGAACGGGTCAAAATAAAAATTATAAATGAAAAATAGTAAAATTTTGCACAAAAACAAAAAAAAAATGCTTAAAATATATAATCAAAAGAAATTGTAAAATGAATCAGACAGAGCGGTATCTCTTTGACCACTGGATGGAAGGAATCACTAACAGTTTAGGGCGAGTTGCCGGCTGGGAGACGGGAACTTATGGCATTGTTCTTGCTGGAACCTCGACCTGTTGTCTATGTTTTCTCTGTACTCACAAAACGGAACTTCTCGCGTCTGTTGCTGACAGTAGTAACAGACGCAAGAACAACCTCAGCTCGTCTAACAAAATGTCCAGCTTTTGAATATTTGTGCATCCAGCAAATGCGGGTACACCAGATCCAGCTGGAGTGATAATGGCAGACAGTAAAGCCACTCCAATATGCCTGTGTGTGCCTGGACAGGCATCAGTCACAAATGCCCAAACAACGATGTTTATCTTAAATGCTTTGAAAATCACTTTTTGTGCCCACAAATTCCCCAAGTTACAATGAAGTTGAGCAAATGTACAGTGGCGGACACCGTATTGTAAGCAGTGGCAAAGAAAAAAAGTAATTGGCTGCTGTTTGGTTACGCAGGTATCCGCGCCAAACAACATTTTAAGCAGCTTCTCTTAATATGTTCTCTTTGATAAGTTATGCTCTGCGCAGCATAAATTAACGTAACGATCATAACTGTTGTTTTGTATATGCTCATCGGCATTTCGTTTTACTGCACTTGTTCTCACCTTGCTTGCCCTTTGCCTTGGCTGAGCGCAAGCAGCAGCTGCAATTCGGCAGCTAATCAGTTCTACTTCGTCATTCGATAATTGAAGTTCTATTTCGACATTCGAGAATTCAAGTTCTATTTCGTCATTCGAGAATTCAAGTTATATTTCGTCATTCGAGAATTCAAGTCGCAGCAGCTGCAATTCGGCAGCTGCTTAATTATATTTCGTCAATCGAGAATTAAACTAAAAGTTTAAAGCTCAAATCGGAGCTCATAATAAACAATTGTAACTATTTTAATTTTGGCCACGAAGGCAAATAAACTTAATTGATAGAAAAGCAAATTTCGGTGCGTTTCTAGTTATTTGTGTGACTTTGTAAAATTCGATAGCTATTGAAAAAGCTCAATAGCTCAACATTTGGTGACCCCGACGTGATTTAATTAACTCTGTTTGCTTAAATAAATACAGATTAAATAAATAATAAATAATAAAAGTCGCGCCCGCGCTCTTGCATTGCTGTCGATATTCTCGGTTCGTTTTGTGCTCACTTTCGGTTCAAGTGTTTGAGCTCAAATTGACATTGGCGCCTGCTCAGTCAATTCGCTTATCGCGTTTGCTTAAACAATTGCAGCAGCCGTTTCTGAATTGTTATTGCTTGTCCCGTTTCGTTTTGCTTGCGCTTATGAACAAGGTGTTTGACATTTCGTCGTTTGAACTGGTGTGTTAAAGCTGTAGTGAAAAATTCCGTGATTCCTAAAGGAATATTAAAATGCATAATTCTGCTGCCGTTCAGTCTCGTACTGCCCCGTTTTACAAAGCCAAGGCCAAAGCTATTGATGAGCAGGTAAAACGGATGGCCAAAGCAATCGCTCCGGAGCAAATTGTGAATCTCAGCGAAGAAGAGTTGGCTGTTCGGCTCAAGGCGTTGCAAAGTGCTCAGCAGGCATTTTACAATATGCATGACGCGTTGGAGGAGCTGGATTATGATGAAATCGGGAGTGAATTACGGGCATGTTTTGATGACCTCTCAATATTAGTGGAAACTATCTTGCAACGCGAAATTAACAAACGAAAGTTGTCGTCGCCGTTGTGCTCGACTATGAGGCAAGATACCTGTGTTGACAATCACACATTGTCTCAAAGCCGAATCCGGTTGCCTGAGATCAAGCTGCCCGAGTTTAGTGGAGGATACACAAAGTTTGCAGAGTTCATAGCGATGTTCTCTTCAATCATTGATGCGGACTCAGGACTTTCGGATGTGGAGAAGTTTCAGCACTTGCGATCGTGTCTGAAAGGATCAGCCTTGGATAGTGTTTCTTCGTTGGAAATCAGCAGCGCTAACTATCCAGTTGCATTGGAGCTCCTTAAAAAACGGTTTAACAACAAGCGTCTCATTTTCCAAGCACATATCACGGAGATATTGGGATTAGATTGCATCGAGTCGTCGTCAGCGGTAAAACTTCGAACCCTTTCGGATACGGTTAATTCCAACATGCGCGCTCTACAAAGCCTGGGCAACGTTGAGCAGATTGCGGGATTCATTATCGTGCACAGTTTGCTGCAGAAAGTGGACAAGGCAACGCAGATCAGTTGGGAGGAGACAGCACCGATGGATACTATTCCTACTTGTGAGCAGTTCTTGGCATTTCTGGATCGACGATGTCAAAGGTTGGAAAATGTGGAACACGCTATGGCAACGTATACGCCTAGCTCTAAGGTGGGAAAAAGTAGTAAAATCGTTAACACTAGCAGAAGGGCCTTTGTCGCTACTAACTCCAACACAAATAAATGTGTGTTCTGTGAGACCTTTGGCCACTTAATTTATAACTGTTCCCGTTTTGGAAATCTGTCTCCGCAACTGCGTCTACGAGAGGTAAAGAAGCTCAACCTTTGCATTAATTGCCTGTGTAAAGGTCATCGGCTAAAGGAGTGCAGCTCCACTACCTGCAACCGCTGCAAGGCCAAGCATCATACGCTTCTGCATTTTGAGAATCAGATTGACGGCTCTCAAGTTATCTTTGCTTCGCATCCGCCTGCTGCAACCCCTTCGGCAACACTTGTAGCCCAAAATCTTAGTCAAGACGTGGTGCTCTTGGCAACTGCTGTAATCAACATTAGAAGTAGTACTGGAGTTTTAGTCCCTTGCCGAGCGCTACTGGATTCTGGATCGCAGGTGCACATCATCACATCTCGTTTAGCTCAACACCTCCAGCTGCGCAAGCATCGCTCACCTACTTTGATCTCAGGATTGGGGGAGTCTACTGTTGCCTCAGAAGGCTATTCAGCCGATATAAGTTTTCAATCGCGAGCATCTGCCTACTCTGCCGACATCTCAGCTCTCGTAGCTCCATCTATAACTGGAAATCAGCCTAGCTACGATGTCGACACTGAGCTCTGGAATATACCCTCAAATATTCGCTTGGCTGATCCAGAGTTCTTCAAGGCGCACGAAATTGATTTGTTAATTGGAGCTGGCCTGTTTTTTGAATTGTTGTGTGTCGGTCAAATCAAAATCGCTCCTGGTTTGCCTATTCTTCAAAAAACTCAACTGGGCTGGATAGTGACAGGAGGAACTTCTTCAGCGAGCCCTGCCTCATTGATGGTCACTAGCTCGGTTATGATGCCAAATCCTAGCCCAGATCACAAGCTGATCAGTTACAAGACTCCATCTTCAGCTCCAGCTGCAGCTCCATCTGAGTCTAGTGCTGTTGTTGCTGATCAACTAAACCAGGAGGCAGCCACGTCCAGCGCTCAGATGGCTGTCACTTTTGGTCCGGGCTCTGGTCCTGGCGCTGTTCTGCACCAAAGCTGAGGCCAGCACGGAGTTGCGTAAAGTCTCCGCACCTCTAACCAACAATCGTCATTCAAATGAATCGGGTTTCGTGTCGATGATGTCATTTCGTACGTCCTCGCATAGCGTTTCCAAGCGATCCTCTGAGCACAGTGTGCAATCTTCGACAAAATCGATGAGCAGCAATTCGGAGATGGCGTTCAGCAGCAACAGCGAGGCAACATCCTTGTCCTCGGCGACAACAACAGCCAGTCGAAGCAGCAGCAGCAACGAGTATCAGCAGATAAGCCAAACGCAGTCAACGCAACGTAAGACTGTCTCCAGCGTCGATTGGCATTTGTTTCGGAATATTGCCTATGCGTGGATAGTCACTGTGCTGGTTACGGCAATTCTCAGCGCAGGAATGATGTACATGCTCTGTGCCCTGGCTGTCGACGATATGGCTGAACTCAAGCGAATCTTCCTCAGCGAGAAGCGCATCGACGCTGCTGTCCGACAGTTTTGTGTCTCTGACGACATCGAATGGGAATTCATCCCACCTCGTTCACCACACTTTGGTGGACTTTGGGAGGCGGCGGTGAAGACAAGCAAAATACCATTTCTATCGGTCGGTCGGACCCTCGGTTTTGCCCCTGGATGATTTGCGCACACTGGTTTGCCACATTGGGGCAATAATAAACGCTCGACCTCTCTTTCCACTTTCAGAGCACCCTGCAGATCTGGATGTGTTAACTCCTGCGCACTTCCTTGGCACTGCGCCACTCACACTTTATCCGGAGCCGGTCGTCACCAAGCTAAACGTTAGCCGCCTGGATCGATGGCAGCGTATAGCTTATTATCAGCAAATTTTCTGGAGTCGTTGGCGTGATGAATATTTAACGCTTCTTCAGCAACGGTCCAAATGGAGAAAATCCTACCCGGGTGTTTGTTTCACATCAACGATGTTGTCCTTGTAAAGGATGAAAACTTGCCACCCCTTAAATGGCCACTGGCTCGTGTGGTCGAGCTTGTTGCTGGTGCTGACGGCGTTTCCCGAGTAGCTGTTCTCAAGACGTCAACTGGAACAATAAAGAGAGCTGTGCGCAAGTTGTGCTGCGCTTCCGAAGGGGGTGCTGTTGAAAGCCCATGTCTTTCAACGGGGGGAGAATGTTTGGTTACGCAGGTATCCGCGCCAAACAACAATTTAAGCAGCTTCTCTGAATATGTTCTCTTTGATAAGTTATGCTCTGCGCAGCATAAATTAACGTAACGATCATAACTGTTGTTTTGTATATGCTCATCGGCATTTCGTTTTACTGCACTTGTTCTCACTTTGCTTGCCCTTTGCCTTGGCTGAGCGCAAGCAGCAGCTGCAATTCGGCAGCTAATCAGTTCTATTTCAGTCATTCATCGGAGACCAGTCATGTTCTATTTCGGTTGCATTCGAGAATTCAAGTTCTATTTCGTCATTGCGAGAATTCAAGTTCTATTTCGAGAATTCGAAGTCAGCAGCAGCTGCAATTCGGCAGTTGCTTAATTATATTTCGTCAATCGAGGAATTAATCCAACTAAAAGTGTAAAGCTCAAATCGGAGACGCATGATGAACAAATTGATAACTATTTTAATTTTGGCCACGAAGGCAAATAAACTTAATTTATAGAAAAGCAAATTTCGGATGCGTCTTCTATTTATTTGTGTGACTTTGTAAAATTCGATAGCTATTGAAAAAGCTCAATAGCTCAACAATATCCAAACTTATTCAGAATTGAAACAAACCATATTAATCGACCATACAAAACTTTTACATCCAGGAATAAACAAAACTATAGCAATGTTTAAAGAAAAATATTATTTGGGAGATTACCAAAAACTAATACAAAACATAATTAACGAATGCGAAATCTGTAATACGTCAAAAGTAGAACACAGGGACACAGAATTTCGTTATGAAATAACACCTGAGATTTTCAACCCTAGAGAGAAATACGTTATAGATTTGTATATGATCACTAATAAGCAATTTTTATCTTGCATAGACGTATACTCAAAATACGCTACATTAATTGAAATACATGGTAAAGATTGGTTAGATTAGAAGCAAAACGGGCATTATTAAAAATATTAAACGAAATGGGAAAACCATTAGAAATAAAAGCAGACAAAGACTCAGCATTCATGAGTGCAGCATTAAAAATGTGGTTAGACTCAGAAAATGTTAAAATTCAAATCACAACAAGCAAGAACGGAATATCAGACGTAGAGCGGTTTCATAAGACAATTAACGAAAAACTAAGAATAATTAATTCAGACAATAACGAAGAAAATAAGTTAACAAAATTCGAAATAATACTTTATACTTATAATCATAAAACGATACATAGCACTACTGGTAGAACACCAGCAGATATCCTCATTTATGCCGGATCACCAGCATACAATACCCAGTTGAATAAAATTCAAAAAATCAATAAGCTAAACGAAAAAAGACAAACTTATGAAGTAGATACAAGACTATAGAGAAATGCCACTTATCAAATCAAAAACAACAAACCCATTCAGGAAAACAGGCATAATAAAAAAGTTAGACAGCAAACATTTTGAAGAAACGAATAGAGGAGGAAGAAAAATCGTACATTACAAAACTAAATTTAAGAAGAAAAAGAAAATAAACATAAATAAATATAACAATAATTTCAGGTCAACTACGGAAAATTCATCTACCAGTGCGCCTGCTAATACTGACCATACTAACTTTAACAATAACTCAGAGTAACACCCAAAGTATAGAAGTAAATCATGTAAAAGCACAAAAACGGGTTCGTTTTATTTAAAACAGGCTCATTGAGCATACCTTCAGATTTTGAATACCATTGCCTAACAGTAAACCTAACAAAAACCGACAATACTGAACAAGCTTTAATATCTCAGACACGTGACTTTCGTTTTCAACCCGCAATAGAATATCTAGTAGAAAAACTTCAAAGAGAAATGAACGGAATAAAGATAATCAAAAGACAGAAACGAGGACTCCTTAATATAGTAGGAAAAGGCTACAAATATTTATTTGGCACATTAACTGAAGACGACAAAACAGAACTTACTGAAAAAATTGATGACTTAGAAGCTAATAGCATACAAGTAAACGAACTAAACAAAGGCATAGAAGCAGTCAATCATGGCATAAAAGTAATGGACAGCATGACAGAAGTATCACAACAAAACGCAAAATTAAGTTTATTAATGTTTAATTTACAACAATTCACTGAATACATCGAAGATATTGAATTAGGAATGCAATTATCCAGATTGCGAATTTTTAACCCAAAATTACTAAAACATGATCATTTGTTAAATGTAGATTCCGAAAAATTGTTAATTATTAAAACATCAACTTGGATAAAATCCACAACAAATGAAATCATAATAATATATCACATATACCAAAAACTCTGTCACAAGAAACTTTGTATTCAATAATACCCTATCCAGACGAGGAAAATAATATTTTTAACCGAACTAGAGCTAACTATTAGTGATAAATATTATTTACACAAAAATAACACTTACTCAGTAACAAATAAGAAACTAATAAAAAACGAATGCATATACGGTATCTTAAAACAAATAAAAGTAGAATGCAAATACACGAAAACAAGAAAAAAGCTATGAAATAAATTTTATAGAACCAAATGTAATATTAACTTGGAACTTACCTAAAACCACACTTAATCAAAACTGTATACCACAACAAATCGAAATTTTATCGAAATAACATTATTAAAGCAAACAATTGTTCTGTTCAATTAGAAGATATCCAGATATCAAATGTAATATCTGACTTTACACAAACCATTTATATCAGTAATAATATAACTAAAACAGAGCCGTTAGCATTGGGAGAAACTAAGGAACTCATAAGAGTACGTACAAAAACTAACAATACCTTGTTAATCATAAGCTTAACATTAGTGACAGTATTGTCAATAGTAATAATAAGCTATTCTTTGTTCAAATTCAAAAATTTACCTAAACAACTAATAATTAAGTATAAGAATAGTACAGCACCGACACCACACGTCGAACAAGGAAACCAAGCAACCATCGAAAACGCCAACAACTTACAGCTATACCCTATACTCTAACGCTTGAGGACAAGCTCATTTCTAAGGGATGGGGAAAGTGACATATCCAGATCACGCAGATCTCTCATGTCCACACTCCACTGCAACCGCAACAGCACGCGCAAGAATTAAAACGCCACATCAGCATAAAAATAAACAAATCCAACAGAACCAGCAGCCAGAAGAATTAAAAGCGCAGATCAGCATAAACATAAACAAATCCAACAGAGCCAGCGCACAATAACTAAAAGCTCAGATCCCAGAATCAAACGCAACGTAAACATAAACAAATTCAACGGAGCCAGCGCACAAGAATTAAAAGCCGTCTCAGCATAAACACATCCGTCAACACATTCCTTAAAAGCAAACGAAATCCAAGATGCAGCGACAAAACTACAGCGACTCAGCTACAACACCACAGAAGACGCAAATGCGAGCTTTCTTTATAAATAAAACCATAAGCATAAGTTAGATCTAATTTGTACCTCAAATGAATAACACATGAATTTTGAATAAATAATTTTATTAATCGAAACCGTTGGTGCAGTTATTTCTCAAAAAAGAAATATAATTGGAGTGTATTTCCTAATCTCTAAATATATAATTATATATATATAATTACGTTTTTGGAGAGTGCTGTACCGGCTGCGCCAAATGAAGAAACTGACAACGGGTTTTTAAGAATAATATAAAATTTTATTTAAAAGAACAGACGTTCTTTATGCTAGCTCACATGTAGAGTGCACTGACGGAGTCTAATGGTGGTGTCGGTTGTCCGTTTGGGTTTCACGTTCGCCCACTTGTCGAGTGGGATAGGTGTTGTATTACACTTTTTGGTTGTGATCGCTGGTACGGCGTTTCTTGTGCGCTGCTGTTGCGGTCGCAGTGTGCGTGGACATGAGAGATCTGCGTGATCTGGATATGTCACTTCCCCATCCCTTTGAAATGAGCTTTGGCCTCAAGCGGTAAGAGTATAGGGTATAGCTGTAAGTTGTTGGCGTTTTTGCCGATGGTTGCTTGGTTTTCTTGTTCGACGTGTGGTGTCGGTGCTGTATCTTATTCTTATACTTAATTATTAGTTGTTTAGGTACATTTTTGAATTTGAACAAGAACAAAGAATAGTTTATTATTACTATTGACAATACTGTCACTAATGTTCCAAGGCTTATGGATTAACAATGTATTGTTCACGTTTTTGTATGTACTCTTTATGAGTTGATATTTTTATATTTAACAATTTTTGTGAATCAATATTTAATTAAATTTGTTTATATTTATTTTCTTCTTTTTTTTTTTTTTAAATTTGGTTTTATATGCTGTATGTATATCTTTTTTTGAATTTTCATATTCTTCTTCCTTATCTTCTTCCTTATTTTCATTTTCATATTCTTCTTCTTTATTTTCGTTATTATATTCTTCTTCCTTTTTTTCATATTCTTTTTTCTTATTTCTTTTTCTATATTCTTCTTTCTTATTTTCATATTCTTTTTTATTTTCATTTTTATATTCTTCTTTCTTATTTTCATATTCTTTTTTATTTTCATTTTTGTATTCTTCTTTCTTATTTTCATATTCTTTTTTTTTTTCATTTTTGTATTCTTCTTTCTTATTTTCATATTCTTTTTTCTTATTTTCATTAACATATTCTTTTTTATTTTCATTTTTATATTCTTCTTTATTTTCATTTACATATTCTTCTTTCTTTTCATTTTTATATTCTTCTTTCTTATCTTCGTTATTCTGTATTCTTCTTCTTTTTTGTATTGATAACGTGTTTTACAGTATATGTGAAAGTCAAATTGTCACTCTCTTTATACTGAACATCGCTAAATTCAAACAAAACTTTTGTTAACTTGGATTTTTCTTCCTTATTCTCTTTGGAAGTTTTGTTAAACTGCTCTACGTCTGATATTACATTCTTACTTGTTGTGTTGGCCTCTGTGGCAATTGAGGCACTGCTGGTGCTGCTGACGAAGGCGCTGGACGCTTCGGACGCAGGCTCCCTAATGATGATTTCGTTGTTGATTTTTTGTTGCTGCTGTTGCTGATCAGTATCAACCTCCAGGTCATGGTCCAGTTCCTGTTCGGGAACGACTATCGTGGGTACTGGTATGGGAACGGGCAAAGTTAGGTACTCCTCGCTGGCGATGGCATCGAACAGACGATCAACGAAACGAGTCGTTTCCTCGGATAGAAACACATTCAGTTGCTTGATCATGACGCGCTTGAGATCCTTTTCCGATTTGTCTATTTTCAGCAGATAACTTACGAAGCGTGCCAAAGTCGATGATTTAGCAATGGTGAGTGGCTCGAGCACAACGGTCATCCAATCCTTCAGCTTAGCCCAGCTTTCCACTATCATTTTGTTGTATCGCCCCCAATGTTGTTTGCTTCTGCTTGCGTCCTCCATATCGTAGGATTCCTTTAAGAAGTCGATACTTCCTTTATAGGCTCCCAATTCATCATCTTCACCATAGAAGGATCGTGGTCGCAAGTGACGTCCGTATAGTCGGATCAATGTGGCTTCTGACATCATCATTTTGTTGTTGTTTTTGTTTTTATTGTTGTTTTGTTCACTTATTAAAAAAAATCTTCGTCGTCTGCCTCGCGTATTTTATGATTTACTTTTTTAGAAAAAAAGTTTTTCAAGGATCACGGGGTCCTTATGCGGATAACAGTTTTTATCGCGAAACACTAGTACGTTTCCTGAAAGGATCACGACGTTTCACAATTTTTTTCTATTATCCTACCGAGATTTTAAAGGTTCACGGGGTCCTTATGCGGATAACAATTTCGCGAAACACTAGTACGTTTCCTGTAAAGGACCACGACGTTTCACAATTTTTGTTATCCTACCGGCTGCGCCAATTACGTTTTTGGAGAGTGCTGTACCGGCTGCGCCAAATGAAGAAACTGACAACGGGTTTTTAAGAATAATATAAAATTTTATTTAAAAGAACAGACGTCCTCTCGGCTTCGCGTACAAAATAACTCTCACCGACAACGGTTTCGATTTGCTCAAATACACGTCTTCTCGGTATGGGATACAAAGTTACTCTCAACTTATGCTAGTGGTTTATTTAAAATGAAAACTCGCATTTGCTTCTTCTGCGATGTTGTAGCTGTGTCGCTGCTGTCCTATTGGTGGAGGTGTCGGATGGCCTGCTTGGGTCTGGCGATGACCCACTTGAGTTTTATGCTAGCTCACATGTAGAGTGCACTGACGGAGTCTAATGGTGGTGTCGGTTGTCCGTTTGGGTTTCACGTTAGCCCACTTGTAGAATGGGATAGGTGTTGTATTACACTTTTGGTTGTGATCGCTGGTGCGGCGTTTCTTGTGCAGCGATCGCAATTTCATACTTTCTAGTGTGGCCGTTGTCGTGCTTCCGCTGAGGGCAACGATCGTAATATTAGACAAACGCTGGGCTAATGCCATCGAGTGCAGCGACCTTAGTGTGAGGCAACCAAGTGGTGGTGTCCGCTGACTTAGGCACGTGCTGGTTTTGATATGAGCTTGTTCTCCCACGGTGGGCTTCTTGTATAATATGCTCACCAAAGGTAACTGTGCCTTTGGTTCTGATCGCTGCTTGGCGTTGATTTTGTTGTTGACGAAATCTGCTGACGCGTTCGTTGCAGTTGTTGCGAGGGCTGCCTATAGCATATGTGGTAGTTGTTGCGAGGGGCGCATATAGCATATGTCAAAGCTATATGGCTCCTCACAAATGAGGCGACCGCTGAAGTCAGCGTTTGCAATATGAGGCGGCCGATGACCCACTGCTGTTGAGTGCAGTATTATTGCAATATTATTTGTTGATATTTACTTATTTGCTGTGTGTCTGCGCAAACTGCAGCGCACGTACAAATAGCTTATTATTTAATTAATGAGCCTAAACATTCTCCCGGCCGTTGAATCGGTGAATCAACAATCATCTAGATCCAGTGTGTATCTTCTTGGGGCTGCTGATGGCACGGGTATAGCGGCGACTTCATTCCTTGTAGGTGTTGGTTACCAGGCCCAAAAACGTTGCTTTCGTAATGCATAGGCAAGTAGCACAAGGACGGATATGACTAAAGCAGCATAAGCGGCGATATGATGATGTTGTACTGAACTTATTTGTTCGGGCAGCTCTTGTTTGTTGAGTGTGTTCAATTTTAGCTGCAGATCATCCAGATCCGTATCGCCTTGTATCTTGTTCTCTAAAACGTTGAATTTCGTTAAAAGCCCTTTGGTGTTTGGCTCGATTAGGTTGCCAAAATGAGCATAACCTTTTTTCACTTGACTTATAATGGCGTTGAAAGTACTGATGCTAATTTCTGGTCTTTTTCTGCGAACTTTATGATGAATCCACATTGGTCCGCGAGCTCAGCACCTAATAATGCAGCACATAGTTCCAGGCGAGGTAATGACTGTTTTGCTGTCGGAGCCACTCGAGACTTTGAGCATAGTATTTTGCACAGATATTTGCTTGTTTTTGTACGTTGCGCGTACATATATTGCTGCGCCATATGCCTGCTCTGAAGCATCCACAAATGTGTGCAATTCCTTCGTGACTGGAGTTTTTCCATCGTATATGTGCCTTGGAATTTGCATTGAATTGAGGCTTTGCAAGTCCTCTCTATAATCCTTCCACTCGTTCTGAAGATGTATGGGTAGTTCGTCATCCCAGTCGAGTTTTGACTCCCAGAGTTGTTGCATAAAAATCTTAGCCTTCACCACGACAGGAGAGAACAGGCCTAGGGGATCGAAGATCTGTGCCAGCTCCGAGCATACTACACGTTTTGTGATTCCTTTTGCTGTGCTGCTTTGTGTGCGGCCGCAAAATTGATCCTTTTGTGGCATCCAAATGAGGCCCAATGTCTTGACACTGTAATGTTCCAGTGTTTCGTCGAGCATAATATTGCCTATTATGTCATCCTTGGGTATTCCTTGAAGAATTTGCTCATTGTTTGAGCACCATTTTCGTAAGTTGAATCCCTTGGGGAGTAGTATTTTTACCAACTCCTGTCGAATTTGGATCAATTCTTGTATTGAATCTGCTCCTGTGAGACAATCATCTACGTAGAAGTCATCCCTTAGGGCAGAGGATCCTAATGGTGAACTGCTTGTGTGGAGTGAAGCTAAGTGATTTAGACACTTAGTTGCCAGAAACGGAGCCGATGCTGTTCCATATGTAACCGTTTTTAATCGATAGTACTTTAATTCATCATTTGGATTTTCTCTCCAAACTATCATCTGATTAAATTGGTGTTCCGGGTTTATCCATATTTGGCGATACATCTTTTCAATATCTGCCATAAATACGTACTTGTGCGTTCTGAATCTCAATAGAATTGACATGAGATCACTTTGCACCGTGGGTCCAACTTGCAATATGTCATTTAAGGATTTTCCTGTCGATGTCTTACATGATGCATCGAAGACTACTCTCAGTTTTGTTGTGCTGCTGTCAGGTTTCAGCACACAATGATGAGGGATGAAATAGTGAGATTTTGGAAGGAGCTTTCGGGGGACAACTTTCATATGACCCAAATGCTCGTATTCAGTCATGAAGTCCACATACGATTTCCAGATTTTTGAATCTGTCCTTCTTTCTAGTGCGAGGAAACGTTTTTCTGCAGTCTCCAATGAGGGCCCCAGGGCTGAAGAATGTTCAGCAAACGGCAATTTTACTATGAATCTCCCATCTGCTGCAGTCTGCAAGTTCTCTACGAAATGGCTCTCGCACTCCTTTTCAACTGGTGTACGATGCTTTTCTGTGGTTTCCAAATTGTCAATGGTCCAGAATCGCTCCATTAGGGTATTTGTTTCTTCTCCTGTAGTTACAGCACAAATGGCTGATGACATCCTTGATTCATTTATTTTTCCAGCCACAACCCATCCCAACTTGGTCTTTTGCATTATTGGACCAGAGGGTATTTTGTGTTGTTGTGGGAGCAGTAGTGAATAATAGTGTTCTGCACCGATAAGCATGTCGATTTTGCCAGGTTTCTTGAACTGGGGATCCGCCAATGGTAGGTTTGCTGGCATGTTCCAATCTTTGTCATTTATACTTTGGGCTGGCTGATCCGTAATGATATGCGGTAGAATAAATGTTTCAATCCGCATTGTAAAGTCGTTGTGTAATGACTTTACCAGCAGATTTGCACGAGCTCTGCTTGTCTTTTGTTGTCCACCGATGCCTTCAATTCGTAGTGAAGAGTCGTGTCGTTTCAACGATAATAAAGAAGCGAGTCGTTCTGATATTATGTTGATCTGAGATCCAGAATCCAGCAACGCCTTGAAAGTGGCTTGTTGTCCATTATTTCCTTGGACTATTACCTTTGCTGTAGCAAGTAGATTTATGTTTTTGCTACATGCTGATGCTACAATTGGCCTTTGTTGCTCCAGTGAGGAGTTTTCCAAATGCAGCAGCGTATGATGTCTTTTTTGGCACTTGAAGCAGTTATAATTACTTTGGCAAACCTTTGCCATGTGCTCTCCTTTTAAGCAGTTGACGCATAGCCTTTGTCGCTGAGTCCAATTCAATCTCTCAGCGGCTGTCTTTGCACGGAAATCGCCGCACCGAGATATAAGATGATCGGACTTCTTGCAGTAGAGACAATTCTTCCTTGCAGCTGAGGAGGATGCACACGATGCTCCCGTCGAGTGGTTTTTGACATGGCTGTGTGTTTTGCTGCCGCTAGCTAAAACACGAACTCTTTGTTCAAGAAACTGGAGCATGGTGTCCAGTTTCTGTATTTGCTTCGAGTTGCTTATTGATTGCTCGTACAGCGTTTTATTTGTGCTGTCGAGCTTATTTCTTATGACCGCTATTAGAATTGGGTCCCACGATGCGATGTCTAATCCGAGTCCCTTGATGCAAGGGATGCACAGGCTATGTAGCTCCTTTAGCGAGTGCACTTTGTAGATGCTTCTCTGCATTAGAGAATCGGTTCAATCCATTGTCGTTATGGCTTTGGATTGTCGTATCGTCAAAAATGGTTCCATGCGTTGAATGTTGTCCTCTTAGGATTGGCGTATGAGTCTACTCAGATGCTCACATACGTGGGTTTTTGATCCACATTTTGTCGATTTGTGTGCATATTGGTCTTGTGTGCCTGGCACAACAATCACGCTTGGTATTTTAGTATATCCACATTCAAATTGATGGGCGCAAGTGATTGGTACTGCTGTTCCATGACGAGGCCCTTAGACATCTCGCTGAATACTGTCCTTTTATCATATCCCATAATTCTTGCTGTGGTTTGCACATATTTATGTCAATGGTCTTCTTGATTTGTTTCTTAAGCAGTTCCCTTTGACTTCTTCTGCCTGTCAATAGTCGTTTGTAGTCATGTGCATTTTCTGCTGGAGCATTCCCTTGTTCTATTTCGACAATGACTCGTCTTGATTCTGTGCCCAGAGATTCCTTATGTGTCTAGACGAGTGCTCAATGGTGTTTGGTGAATCTGCGACTTTCTTCAATGCGAATCCTTGCTTTTGGTTTCGCCGTACAATGCTCAGCGTCTGATTTTTGCTGTTCTAAGCACTTCCAGACGGTTGCTTTTCCTCAGAGTGAATTATTACTGATTTTCCGTAGCTCGCGGATTTTCAGTATGATTCGTCATATCTTTGCTTAATTCCATTTTTTGTTTAGTGATCTGCTTTACATATTGTGGTAGCGTTTATCTGATATTTCTCTGAGCTTGACAACTTAAGTTGGATCTCAGCCTACAAAGTATTGTGAATGTTTGCTGTAGATCTGCAGGTGCTCGATGCGTGATTTTCTGATGCCATTTTTCCTGATTTGTCGCTTGTTGACAGAATTCGATCGTTACTAATCAGTTTGTGAATCTGGCGTTATAAGATTGTAGGTATCCTGATCTGTCGCTTTCTTCAGTGGACAACCTTTCTATAATTGGTTATCAGCCGTAGCAATCTCATGCGCTTGTATCCTTGTTGTCGCCTCGTTGACAACTTCAGAGTTCCAACTCGTTCGTGGGTCACCAAAATGTTTGTGTGTAAGGGAAGTATTCAGCACATAAACTGACTACTAAGAGCGTCGCAACTAGCACTTGTAACTAGGTGGACTACGGAGAGTGAAATCCTTCGATGCGCACAGTAAGTGCGATGGTAGAAATCAAAACTACGGAGTTGACGATTAGATTCGAACTGATTTGCTCTGATGAGCATGGCTTTATTTATACATAATTCTTAACTCTAAAATACATGATTTGACAGTTTTGTGTGGCGCGTGCATCTAGTGCAGCGATCGCAATTCCCACGCTCCTACTCTCTAGTGTGGCCGGTGTTCTCGCTGAGGGCAATGATCGTAATATGAGACATCCGCTGGGCTAATGCCATCGAGTGCAGCGACCTTAGTGTGAGGCAACCAAGTGGTGGTGTCCGCTGACGTAGGCACGTGCTGGTGTGATATGAGCTTGTTGTCCCACGGTGGTCTCGGAAATATGCCGACGGTTGGCTTCTTGTATAATATGCTGACCAAAGGTAAGTGTGCCTTTGGTTCTGATCGCTGCTTGGCGTTGATTTTGTTGTTGACGAAATGTGCTGACGCGTTCGTTGCAGTTGTTGCGAGGGCTGCCTATAGCATATGCGGTAGTTGTTGCGAGGGGCGCAATAGCATATGTCAAGCTATATGGCTCCTCACAAATGAAACAACCGCTGAAGTCAGCTTTTGCAATATGAGGCGGCCGCTGACCCACTGCTGTTGAGTGCAGTGTTTGCAATATTATTTGTTGATATTTATGTAACGAACCTTATTTCTTGGCCGGGCTAATGCTCAGTCGAGCTGTGGGTTCGTGCAACAAAATTTATGAAATTAGGTCGCGAAGTGATAATTAATAACACAATTATTTGGATACATTAATTTAATTGTATGGTTTATTTAATTAATTGGAATCACACTAGAAATTCGGTTTGGTGTTTGAATGGTGACACTTCACTGAGGTCTTCGTTGGTTTTGGCGAGTGATCCTGTTCGGAAAAGTAGGTTCTAGGCACCCGTGCACCAGTTACAAGATTAGGTGACTTCGCTTGCTCGATCGGTTACCATACGACACTCCTTTATGCCAAAGGACTCGTACGTATGCCGTCTGGACGTAGCGGAATTCGTACGTGTTCACCTGGTAACTGTGCAGGCCTCACCCAGTGGCACGACTTAAACGTGGCAAGGATCACTGCTTTAACTATTTAAGGACCTCAGTGTCCTTGTTGGTATTAGGTTTGCCGGCGTCAAGGACTCGATGTTCCTTAGTGATGCGTCGTCCTGTTGATCTGTCCTCACTTGTATTTTTCACTCGCGTAGAGTTTGCTCTGTTGCCGCACTCGCGTATAATTTGCCCAGAGCTTCCGCTTCGCGTATCGGATCTCTTCGAACTCTCCTGTCTGCTGTGCTGCGGCACTCCTTTTATAGGCCGGGTCGCGGCCTTTTGTCGGGACTGTACCAGAAATCACGTGATCGCTCGGTGGCGTGATTTCTGGTAATTTTCCACTGCCATTTGCTGGTGCCAACCTATGTCTGCCGATAGTGTGAGTATGGATGGATATATTGTACCATGCCATACTCCTCACACTATAACGGCACGTGTCCGGTGGACATGTGTGGCAGACACGCTCAAATGGCTGACACCTGCACTGCGCACGAAAGGGAGAGGACGAAAGAGAGCGAATTCGCCGCAACTGCAATCAGAGCCGGACTTCGGTCTGATGTGCAGCTACTGTGAGGGGCGCATATAGCACACATAAATATATAAACCTATATATTTATTTGCCATCGCTATATGGCTCCTCACACTCCCCTCTTTCTTCGGCAGTGGAAGACTTCCACTGTCCCAACGGCGACGTTTGTTGAGGAGGCTGGGAGGGCATGGTGTCGTCGTCATCGCCCGATGACTCGCCATGCTCCTCTGCGCCCTCGTGTGTCGGCTCTCCCTCGCCGACTCCGCCGTTAGTAGGGCTAGTGTCCCTCGTTGCCGCTGTCCCATGCGCCGTCAAATTTCTTATCGCCGTCGACCTCGCCGTCGATCTCCGAATAGCCCCGATAGCCAAAATAGCTGGCAATGGCCAAGCACACTCACCCAACCAGTGTCTTCCACTTGCCCAGCATCAGACTCGAGGACAGATTCCAATTAGGGGGTCGCTCCTGTTGCTGCTCGAGTTGTGCTGCTTGCTTTTTGCATCGGCTGCTGTCGCTGTCGTTTTGATTCGATTTAATTGCATTGTTGTTGGTGCCGCTTGCATTGCGCGTCATAATTGCCAACTTATAACACAATTTTATTTATTCTTTTTTTTTCCCGTGTACCCACACGTACACCCACGCACGCACACGTACCCGTGCGCCTTACGCGTATCACGCGCACTATACAGACCACCCGGTCGCCTGGACGCAGCGATCGTACTGACTTGTGCGCTTATTTGAAGCTTCCTTTTTACCTCATTATTACCCTCTCTCTCGGGTTATTCTATTTACCGGTGCATGTCTCAACACTAGTGTGCGTTATTAACCAACGGAATTTTGGTTTTGCGCACGCCTCTACACTAGTGTTTAAATCCGCTGTTGCTAAGTGCCAAACGTTTTCCGTTGGTCGCTGCACTTGCGCTCTCCATCGAACAACCATTGTTGTTGTGCGATTCGTCCGTAGGTGTGCATTCGCCGTGCGTCCATAGTTCAAACATTGTTGTTGTCTGATTCGTCGAGCGGTGAGCGAAACGTTTTCGGCGGTCGCTGCGCTTTCGCTCTTTGGTGTGTTAGCATTGTTGTTGCAGATTTCCGCCAAAGCGACGAGCGGACGTTTTCGTTGCTTGGAGAGTCTAGCGTAGCTGACGTCTCTAGCGTGTGAGCGGGTGTATGTTTTTCGGCGGTCGTTGCACTTGTTCTCTCCAAGTGCAAGCGTTGTTGCCGTTCTTTGTCAGCGCGTAAGCCTAACGCTTTCGACGGCCGTTGCACTTCGTCCGAGTGAACTTTAAGAGCGGGTCATGGTCATCCTCTCCCACTGCCATAGCTGTTGTCCACTCTCCGCAATAGCTGTGGCGTGATAGCTCTTCGCCGCGTTCAGGGCTGTTTACCTAGTTTGGACCCGCCTTAGGGCTCCAATTATTATTTTATATTTATTTTGTTATGCTTGATGTTTTTATTTTATTTATGTGTATATATATATATATATATGTTTATTTATTATTATTTTTATTATGTGTAGGTGTATACGACCTTTGTATACCCTTCCTTTTTGTTTATTCTTACCCTTTCCTTTGGGCGTTTTAATTTAATTTCTCTGTTTTATTTTATTCTTTTATATATATAGGTGTATACGCCTTTGTATACCCTTTTTTTTTTATTCTTACCCTTTCCTATTGGGCGTTTGTTTTATTATATATATATATATTTATTTTGTTGTTATTCTAGGTGTATAAGTGTGAATCCAATTTTGTCTTGGAGACACACTTATCTTCCCCCCCCCTTTTAATTTTGGGGATTTAGGGACTCACCTGCCTCCTTGCTATGCGGCTTCAAGTCGCTCACATGGGCCGTCCTTATCCGCTTGTCCGCCGAGCTCTTCAGCTTGCATATCACCGGCGACGTGAAATCCACGATTTGATACGGGCCGCCGTATCTTGGTGCCAGTTTGGCTGCGAATCCCTCCGCCGCATTTGACAGGTGGTGACTTCACCCACACCCTGTCTCAATTGGGCCCATTGCCTGCCGAGTAGGCCTGCTGCCGAAGCCTTTTCGTGCCGATCTCGATCGCTTTCCATTGGCCTGCGACCGAACCGGTTCGGTAGTGCTCGATACGCTTGGTGCTGATGACTGCCAGTGTCAGCTCGCGGTAGCGCCTCATCCCACCTCTCTGGTTGTTCCTCGCGAACTGTGCGATCATCGTTTTTACCGTGCGATTGGCCCGTTCCGTGGGGTTTTCTGTCGGATAAGGCGCCGTAATTGGTGCCTAACACCCATCTCCTCCAGGAACTTTTTGAACGCCCTGCTGGTGAACTGTGTGCCGTTGTCGGTGATTAACACCTTTGGCACCCCGAACCGTGCCAGAATCCTCTCCTCTGAAGGCCTTTTGCAGTGCTGCTGTTGTAGCGCTTCTAAGTGGCACCATTTCGGTCCACTTCGAGAAGCGGTCTATGAAGACCAGCAGCATCGTGTTTCCATGGCGTAGACCTTGGTAATGGTCCCACGAAGTCTGCACACACCGTGCTCCAGGCTCTCGGTATCTGCGTCAGCATGTGTCCTGCCGCGGCCAATTGACTCGGCTTATACTGTTGGCATATTTCGCACTGTTGAACATATGCTCGAACATCCTGTATAAGCCTGGCCAGTAGTGGCACGCAGTTTTCCGGCTTCCCGTATGGCCTGCGGCGGCGGTGTTGTGGTTCTCGCTCAGAACTTTGACCGTTTGCCGTTGGCCACACAATTTCCAGGCTGTCACATCCTCTGTTCCGGCTCTGTGGGGAATGTGCCTGTATAAATTTCCAGACTCCTCCATGTAGTCTGGAAATTTTCTTGGGTTCTTGGCGATGGTGGTTCGCATCTTCTGGATCCAGTGGCAGTCTTTGTTTGCTTGCTCCATTGCGTCTTCCACCGTTGCTATCCTGCGGCACGTATCTTTCAGGGGTTGTCGAGATAGCGCGTCTGCAACAACGTTCAGGTTCCCCTTCCTGTATTTGACGTCAAAATCGAATTGTTGCAGCTCCAGTGCCCATCTCGCAATCCTGCCTGAGGGGCTTTCGATGGAGTTGAGCCACTTCAGTGCCATATGGTCCGTGATGACGGTGAAGTGGTACCCTTCCAAGTAAGGTCGCAGCTTCCTTATGCCCCAGATTATTGCAAGGCACTCTTTTTCGGTCGCAGAGTAGTTGCGCTCCGCACCATTTAAAGATCTGCTTGCGTACGATATGACCCGTTCACCCTCCTCTGAGTTTTGGGTCAGTATCGCTCCCAAGCCATAGTTGCTAGCATCCGTCTGCAAGCAAAATGGCCTTGAGAAATCTGGGCATGCTAGCACAGGGGATTGTGTTAGCTTCGACTTCACCGTCTCGAAGGCTTCCTGCCGTTCTTCGGTCCATTCCCATTTGGTCCCTTTTTTGAGCAGCGCGTTCAGTGGGTGCACTGTTGTGGCGAAATCCGGCACAAAACGCCTGTACCACGATGCCACTCCCAGGTATTGCCGAAGCTCTTTTACGTTTCCAGGCGGTTTTAGCTCGGCGATAGCAGCTACCTTCTCTGGGTCAGTGCGGATTCCATCTTCCGTGACCTGATGACCGAGATATTTCAGCTCCTTCTTGAAGAAGTCGCACTTGTCCACGTTTATCTTAGGTTTGCTGCCCTCAGCCGTCGGAACACTTCCCTCAGGTTGTCCATGTGTTCCTCGCGTGTCTTCCCGATCACGATGATGTCATCCAAATATGCGAATGCATGTGGCATCATTTCGGGGCCGATCACGCGGTCCAGGGCTCTCTGGAACGTAGCCGGTGCCGAATGGAGTCCGAATGGCATAACTTTCCAGTGGAACAGTCCTTTTCCCGGAACTGTGAATGCCGTCTTCTCTCGGCTCCCTCTTTCCATCGGGATCTGCCAGTAGCCGTTCTTGAGGTCCAAGCTCGAGATGTATCTCGCCTCTCTCAACTGGTCCAGGATATGGTACCGGCATCCTTTATCGACTTGGCATTCAATTGCCTGAAGTCTACGCATAGGCGCCACTTACCCGTCTTCTTTTTCACCATCACGATTGGAGCGCTGTGTGGGCTTTTCGATGGTTCGATGCATCCCTTGGCCAGCAGTTCGTCAACTTGTTCGTTGATTTCGGCCTGCATCTTTGGATTCTTCGGGAAGTATCGCTGCTTTATCGGACGATCGTCACTCATGATAATTCGATGCTCCGCTATGGGCGATGTTCCCTCAATGGCCTCGAACGCGGCTAATTCCCGTTGCAGAAAGTCGGTGATTTCTGCGTCTGGATCAGCTGGTGGTATGGCCGTCTTTGCCACGTACAGCCTCTCCTCCTGGTTCTCTCTTGGTCCGTCTTCGGGTATCTTTATCTTCAGCCCGGCGCACTCCAAAAACGTGCCCATGCCAGACAGAAAATCCCATCCAAGAACCAAGTCATCTATTACTCCTGGGAGTATTAGCAGTGCGATGTCCATATTGCTCCGTCCGAGCCTGATGTTCACCTCGACTTGTTCTTGGACTCCGCTGTTTCGGCCATCTGCCATGCGGACTCGCCGGTCGGTTGCGCATCTTTGGCCTACGTTGACCAGTCCACAAGCTAGTTCCTCGCTAACGAAACTACTCGTGGCACCGTGTCTATCGTAGCCTTGTACTGACAGTTGCCGATTTCCACGGTCGCTGTCAGCTGCGCTCCCTCGTCCTGCAGGCTGCCGATTAGCGCCTTGGGGCTGTCCTGTTCGGCTCCCGCTCGCCCCTCAGTGGCGGACGCCTGTATCCGTTTCCCGACGGACAACACACTGGCGTGCGAACTCCCACACGTCCGCACATCCAACAATAATCCAGCGTAGCGTTCGTACACTCTATCGCTAGATGTCCTTCCTGGCCGCAGAGTCTGCAGGCCATCGCAGGATTGTGTATGTGCGTTTGGGTGTTGTCGCGTCTCGTCCTCGGGGCTGGCCTGGGTCTCGCGTCGGCTTCAGCTCTCTGTGTCTGGCCATTGTCCGCTAACCGCATAAGCCGTGAGCCGTCTTGTCGCGGTGCCGGTTCTATCTGGCGATAGCGACTCATTTGTGGGGCCTCCATCTGTCGTCGTGGTGGCTCCCTGAATCTCTGTGGTGGAAGTTGTACTTGCCTTTGCTGCGGGGCGTTGTACCTTGGCTGTTCCATGTGTCTCTGATGGGGGTGTATCTGTCGCTGCTGCGCAGCGTTGTACCTCGGCTGTTCCGTGTGGCTTTGCAGTCTCAGTTTTTCTCTGTCAGCCTCGAGTTCCTCAAATACGACGGCCAAATACATCAATTCCTCCAAATCGCTGAATTGATCTGGCCGTGCGTACGCTCGCAGGTCTGGTAGGCTGTTATTATATATTTTGAGCAGTTGTTTGGCTGCCGAATATTGCAGTGGTCGCATGAGCGTCTGCATTTCCACCATGTACGCTTGAATGGCTCGTTCAAAGCCTGCCGTCTGTGGTTGACTTCGTCCTTCAAGTTTTCGAAGTAGTCCCTTGCGAGGAAATACCTTTGAAAACTCTGAATGAAAGTTTCCCAGCTCGTCCAGTGCTGGTTATTGGCTATATACCACTTCAGAGCCATTCCCTGAAGGAGTTCGGGCATGGCCCTGGGAACCAGATCCAGGTTGAGCCCGTAGGTATCCGCTGACCACTCGACCTGCTCCAAGAATTCGAGCGGCTCCGTTGTGCCGTCGAAGCGAAAGTTCCACTCCCGAACTTGTTCGCTACCCTGGGTATTCTTGGGTGGGTATCCACCCACTCTCCGAACTGTCGACGCATAACGTCCAGAGTGCCACTCACTTCCACTTGGAACTCGTCTCCATATTTTACCACTTCCTCTTTTTTGAGGTTGTACACCCACGCGCGAACCATATTTCTCGTTTAATATATTTAATTATGTATCAATTATCACAACCACCAGTGTTGGGCGCCAGTTGTAACGAACATTATTGCTTTGCCGCGCTAACGCTCAGTCGAGCTGTGGGTTCGTGCAACAAAATTTATGAAATTTGGTCGCGAAGTGATAATTAATAACACAATTATTTATATATATTAATTTAGTTATAATGGTTTATTTAGTATTAATTGAATACACTAGTAATTCTGCTTGATGTTTGAATTTAGACGCGGTGACACTTCACTGAGGCCTTCGTTGGTTTCAGCAAGTGATCCTGTTCGGGAAAGCAGGTTCTAGGCACCCGTGCACCAGTTACAAGATTATGTGACTTCGCTTGCTCGATCGGGTACCATACGACACTCCTTTAATACGACACTCCTTTAAGCCAAAGGATTCGTGCTGGACGCAACTGGATTCGTACGCGTTCACCTTGTAACTGCGCAGGCCTCGCCCAGTGGCACGAGACTTAAACGTGGCAATGATCACTGCTTTAACTATTTAAGGACCTCAGTGGCCTTTAATGATATCGGGTTTCGAAGGACTCGACGTTCCTTGGTGATGCGTCGTCCTGTTGGTATATCCTTCACTTGTGTTTGTCCACTCGCGTAGATTTTGTTCTCTTGCCGCACTCGCGTGTATTTAGTTCAGAGCTTCCGCTTCGCGTATCGATTTTGCTCAACTCTCAGAGGTTCCGCCTTACGTATCGGGTCTTTCTGAACTTTGACTCTGACTCTCTGGGCAGCGTTTCCCCTTCTCGTGTTTTATCTCGAACTAACTCAGCGCTGTGTGTTGCGGCGCTTCTTTTATAGGCGGGGCAGCGGCCTTTTGTTGGGACTGTACCAGAAATCACATGATCGGTTCGGTGGCGTGATTTCTGGTAATTTTCCACTGCCATCTGCTGGTGCCAGCCTATGTCTGCCGTTAGTGTGAGTATGGATGGAGATATTGCACTCGCAATACTCCTCACACATAACGGCACATGTCCTGGTGGACATGTGTGTCAGACACGCTCATATGGCTGACAACCTGCGTACGAAAGGGAGAGGACGAAAGAGAGCGAATTCGCCGCAACTGCAATTCAGAGCCGGACTTCGGTCTGATGTGCAGTTACTGTGAGGGGCGCATATAGCACACATAAATATATGAAAATATATATATTTATTTGCCATCGCTATATCGCTCCTCACAATATATGACCCCAATAAACTGGGGTTTCCCCACCCGCTAGGT
Organism: Drosophila imparisetae; assembly: GCA_035042265.1. Taxonomy (NCBI): domain Eukaryota; kingdom Metazoa; phylum Arthropoda; class Insecta; order Diptera; family Drosophilidae; genus Drosophila; species Drosophila imparisetae. The sequence goes on along the minus strand of JAWNLP010000726.1, from coordinate 16,695 downwards.
AGAGTTATGTAAAAAAGTACCCTATTTTGAGGGGACAACTTATTTGGCCAGGTACATTGTGGACACCTGGGTGCCATAAAACCCGGATATTTTTTACCTAAAGTTGAGTATTTTCGGTATAAATAGAACAATCCTTCGTAGTCAGTTTAATTTTATCCTGCATTTCGGGTGCAATAAGCCAACAAGGACTATGGACAATGAGACTACTATTGAACTACGAAAACTCATCCTGGATCGCCACAAAAACGGATATTCACATCGCCAAATAGCTGAAATGATCAATCTGAGCAACTCAACTGTGTATAACATCATTCGGCGCTTCGTCGACGCAAATCGGATTGGAAAATAAGGGGAAATCCCAAGCTATCGGCTACAAAAGTGGCTCAACAGGTGCAGGATGAAATGGGGAAAAAGTGCTGTGTGGAAACTGTGCACAGGTTTCTGCGCAATCTTGACTTAAATGCCCGAGTACCACGAAAAAAGCCCTTTATAAGCGCGAAAAAGAATGGGACTTTGATGACGTTCGTCAAAAACCACTTGGACAAGGATTTGGAAGGTTCTGGAACATAGTCATAATTGGAGATGAGTCCAAATTCACCATTTTTGACTCGGACGGACGGAATTATGTGTGGCGACAGTCCAATACTGACCTGAATCCCAAACACGTAAAAACAACAGTCAAGCATGGTGGAGGAAGTGACATTTCATGGGTATGTATCTCGTCAGCCGGATTCGGGAAATTTGTGATTTTTGTAACAACAATGGACAAGAATATGTACTTCAACATACTAAAGGAAAATTTACTCCAAAGTGCCGAGAAGGTAGGAATCCGAGATACTTTCCGGTTCTACCAGGACAACGATCCCAAGCATAAGGCCAAGATAGTACAGTCCTGGCTCATCAGGAACTGCCCCCACATGATAATTCCACCTGCCCATTCTCCAGATTTAAATGTTATTGAGAATTTGTGGGCTCTGCTGAAAAATAACATCCGAAAACACAGCATATCCAGCAAAGAAGGCCTCAAAACGGCTCTGCGGGATGAGTGGAGCATAATCAGCCCAGAAGCTACCAGGAAGCTGGTATCTTCCATGAATAATAGATTAAGGGAAGTAGTTAAGGCTAAAGGACATAATACTAAGTATTAACATTCGTATTTAATTTTTTATACGCCAAATATATTATTTTATTTATACTGATCCACATGAAGCGAGCTCCGAAAAATAAGGCAACATTTTTACAAAATCCTACCTAGCAGGTGGGGAAACATCAGTTTATTGGGGTCATATATTAAATTAGGTGGTTAATATATGTACCTACCATCGGTCTTTGGAATTTCTGAAAAATAATGAATGGTTAGCTTATGGCAGGCAATTACTTTTTTCTTTGACCCTGATCAGAATAAGCTTCAAGACACTGTATATATATCGGCCAGCTTACCAATTCCTCCAAATGTAAATTCATAGCATTCATGCATCATGCTCCAGATGTCCTGAAGGTTCTGCGTCATCTTTTTGTGTGAGTCAGTTCTATCCGGGGACACTCTTTTACATCCCATACTATACACCGAGTGCATTTGTTTCATTCACAAATTAACAAAAAACACATTAATACACACATTCAAAAGGTTTCAACAATATTAACACTGACAAGCTTATCGCTTATCAGTTTCCCTACATAAATTTTAATGTAATATAAAATGAATTTCATCAGAGCATGTAACTTCACTTCGTTTTAGACCGCCAAATAAGTCGCGTCGTCGTCTCAATAAATATCAAACAGAAACAATCAAAGATCGTCTTCTTATTTACTTAACGCTGAAGAACCAAGCGTAAGGAAATTACAACATAAGCATTATATAATAATTTTAGGTTTTCATTTCCCTCACATTTATTTGTATTATATTTTGATTTGCACTCACGTTCGGAAGGTTTCTACATTGAAACACTGACAGAGACTTTTACCAGGAAAACTTTAAAATAAACAAAAAAAATCAGATAAGCAATGCATAATAATTTTGGGTTTTCATTTCCCTGTAATTTATTTTGTTAGTACACACACGTTCGAAAGATACAACCGATATAATCAGCCTGAAAAACCGTGTTAACCCATGTTACACCACAGGAAAAACAGAGAAAAACTACATGATAAACTGCATACAATCCGCTTAAAAACCAGAAACCACTTACAAAGCTGTTGTTTGATGTGTTTAGAGGAGTGCACCTTTTTCACGCGCACCTATGCTCGAATTGAGTTATTTTGTTTTGTGTGATTATTTAGTTTAATTAATGTAATACACCATAGCTTTACATTATTTTCCTTCATGGATTGTGCATTTATTCACTATTTATTCTATTAACATGTATAGGTTTATTTTACAGTGGAGTGTGTTTTATTTGTTTGACGAATTACATGGTTTAATATATTTGATTTATCGTGTGATGCGCGGGTTTCGTTTGCCCATGCACAACCGACGAGCGATAAAACGAGTGTGAGTGATAGATAAACTTGCATGTGCAAGGCGAAGTCAAAACCCAGGGACGGGCATGCAAATGACGTTATAAAGTTACGTTACTTATTTTATCGATACTATAATTAATTGGTTGTTGGCTGCTGCTGCCTCCGACATGCTCCCCCCGTTGAAAGTGCCAGGGTTTCAACCAACTTGGTCTCAGGGGGCAGAACAGCGATCCTGCCAACGGCTCTTTTGACGGTGCCAGCTGCAGTTCTGATTATTGCAGCTCGCGAGACGCCGTCCTTTCCAGAGATATGTTATGTCGGGTTCTTCGATTGTGGCTGTTATGATTGTGGCTCTGGCTGTGGCTATGATTATGACTTTGATTCAGGTGCTGTTGCTGTTGTTGATGATGGTGATGATGATGACTTCGCGTACTGCGAATTATTGTGGAGCCACCCAGCGCCGACGGGGAGGCAATTGACATCGGCACACCCGTCGCCTTGGACACCAGCGTGGTGGAGGAACATGATGTGGATGACGCTGGCCAGCGCTGAGCTAAGCGTGTGGTTGAGTGTATGATTGGCGTATGGAGTTCCAATCAGGAAATGCCCAGGAGTGAGAACTTCTAGATCGCTTGCGATTTTCTGAAATGGGACAAAAAGGTCGTGAGTTCAACATTGCAGAAATTTCGCATACAGGAGTACGAAGCTCGTGAAATGTGAGAACCGATTTTCCAACGTCGCGATAGACGTGGTGTTTGGCAGATTTGATTGTAGCCTCCCGCAGACCACCAAAATGATGTGTCTGAGGCTGAGATGAAATTGCTTGAAATTGAGCTTGCCTCTGCTGGCAGGAATCGCTTGCATGCATGTTATATGCTGTTGTCGTTGCCAGCGCCCAGCCGATTCCAAATGCAGGCGCCGCTGCAGCGCCAGCGACATGCAGCGCCCGATGAGGAAGAGGAGGAGCCGCCCACAATAGTTGTTTGTTGGGTGCTACCTTTGCGCACCAACTCCTTCCAGCCATCGACTTCGCTCCGCTTGGTGGCTTGTGTTGCGCCAACCGCTGAGCTGGTGCTTGATTTGTGTGTGTTGCCCGCCGCCTCCTTGCGTGTGGCAATGTTTCCTCCCACTTCTCCTGCGTGGCTTGATCCAATTTGGATGTGATCAGGTGAATCAGCAAACCATCTGCAATGGCGTCAGCAGATGCCACTGCGTGCAACGCGCGCAGATGTGAATTGATACTGTCACTCAATTGACGCAGACTGCTCGCCGACCCCTTGTCCACACCTGAGAGCCTGAATATGGAACGTACGTGTGCCTGAAAATGCAACAATTTATTGTCAAAACGATTTATTAACAATTCCATGGCTTTGTCGTAATTGTCCTCCGTTGGTTCGAAAGCGCGAATCGCTTCCAACGCAGGTCCTGCCAGGCATGATCGAAGGTGTTGAAACTTCTCCACTTTGGTTAAATTCTCATTTTGGCCGACGACAGAGTTGTACATAGCGAAGAAATCGGGCCAGTCGATGTACGCACCGCCGAAACGTGGAAGCTCAAATTGTGGTAATCTGGAGAGACGCGCTGCGCTTCTTGAGCTACCATTTAGCTCGTTCGTATTACTCCGGATTGCTGTAGAATGGAGAATCGAAGCCTTGCGCATACTGGTGAGTTCACAAGTAAGCTTGGATGTCACCTCGCAGCTGACTTGGTCAAATTGCCATCTTGCGTCCGTGGCCAGCCCCATAAGATTAAGACTTCTCAAGTTTGGATTGCGCGGCATCAAAGTTGAGGCGCATTTCGCTGCTTAAATCCAGTCTAGCCTGCAACTCAGCTTCATTGAAACGCATCAGCTGCTCACTGGTTAAAAACGAATTTAATGCATTGAGTTGCCGAGCTACTGATTCTGCTTTTGCCTTGTAAAAGTCCAAGTCGGAGGGAGGATCCGCATTTGAATTCGATTCGTTCTCAGCCATTTCAATTGCTAGTCACGACTGACTCACGCGATTATCACTGTTGAATATCCACGTAGGTTTGAATGTATGTTGTTTGCAAAACAACGAACAAACGAAATGCAGACGAGATTAACGGCAAGTACAAGTTCACTGACCGCGTTAACGAAAGTTTTGGCACAGCACAACCAATAAATTGTTGGGCAATTTACAGATAAGAAGCCAGCTGTAACATTTGCAAGCATATGCGAATGCAAGAATGTGGGCGTGCAAACAGAGACGAAAAAGAGTAAACGCGCGTTATTAAAACGAGAGCGAAAATATGCGAATGTGTGTGTGCGAGCGCGTTTGTTGTCTTTGCATCGAATTATGCAGAAGACGCCTAGAATGATTATTAACACAATAGTTTATAACCTTTCATTTGCACTTTAACAACGACGCAACACCATGAAAGAAATTAAAATAAAAATCACGTCGGGGTCACCAAATGTTTAGAAGAGGCACTTTTTTGTGTTCGAACTGGTTCAGAGGGTTGTGACTTATTTTAATAAACGTAAAACACGATCACTTTAATTTGTTTTCTTTCATGTGTTGATTCAATTTTTATTGTTTTGGTTACTTCAAATTAAAATAAGCGTATGCGTTTGTATTTATATTATAAGCATTATTTGCTAGCTTCACTTTGACTATTGATGTGCGTATCTATTTTATGCCAATGCATAACCATGACCGACAAGTGGTAAAACGAGAGTGAATAAATTAGATAAAGTTGCATGTGCAAGGCAAAGACAAAAATTAGAGATGAGCAAGCAAATGACGTTATAAACTACGTTAGATTTTTATTCAATGTTGTGCTTAATTATTTGTTGGCTGCTGCTGCCTCTGACAAAAAGAATTATTATATATTTACAAACATAATTATAAGTTTACGTATATGTGAGTCTTTGCCGGTACGCCATACATACATACGTACTTCCCTTCATCCAGAAATATATATAATAATAAAATAATAAAGATTGGCCGCTCACGCCATACAAAGAGATAACAACAGCATAACACAATTATTTTAATTCCTTTAATTCAATAAATACATATACATATCCAAATCCACATTAGCGACGGCAAAAAGACACACATATTTAACAGACATAAAATATTTAAACTCACCTTATTAATATCATAATAATTACGCCACTCCAGGATATGTCTGCTCCATATGTCCAAAAGAAATTAACATGTGGGTAACACTATGTGAACAGTGTCTTAAAAAACTTTGTGTTCCGCGATCAACGTGCCTTCGGCAAATAATTAATAAATTACTTATTTTTTGTTGTTAATTAAACAAAAAAAATTAATAACAATGTAAAATAACCTGATCTGAGAAATATAAGAACATTTTATTTTTATCCATGTTACGCGTCGGTTTGACTTAATGGGGCAGATCCGGCCACCCAGTGCTCCGTTAGGGGTTGGGTCTACCCGTGCCCGCCGACCATACAATATCACAACACTACACAAATCCACAAATCTCTAACAAACAGCTGATTTAACGAAACTATTCAAAACACAAAAAAAAACGTTACCTCCGAAGTCCAATGGGGGCTTCGCTATTATTGCCGTAGCGCTTCTGTTCTTCCTGTGTGGCGAAATCGTTTCTTGCATTTAATATATCCTATATCACATCCTAACCACATTTCTTCTACGTGACCTATATACTCAATTTAAATTAATTAATCAAAATAGAAAAATGACATTTGTGAGGGTATCTACTCACAAAACAAAAGGTCGAAGAAAGTCGTGCACAAAAATATATATAATTACGTTTTTGGAGAGTTGAACCGACTGCGCCAATTATGAATTCGAGAATCCTACCGGCTGCGCCAATTATGTACTGATAATTGAAAATCCTACCAATTGAAACGGTTTTAAGGAAAAGTATAATTCTTTATTTTAAAATCACGTCTTCTCGGTTTCGTGTACAAAATATCTCTAACTTATGCTTATGGTTTGATCTATAAGGAAAGCTCGCATTTGCGTCTTCTGCGGTGTTGTAGCTGAGTCGCTGTAGCTTTGTCGCTGCATCTTGGATTTTGTTTGCTTTTATAAAATGCGTTGACGAAGTGTAATGTGTTTATATTGAAACGGCGTTGCTCTTATAAAATGCGTTGACGGATGTGTTTATGCTGAGACGGCGTTTTAATTCTTGTGCGCTGGCTCAGTTGGATTTGTTTATGTTTATGCTGATCTAGGCTTTTAATTTTTGTGGCTGCTGGTTCTTTTGGATTTGTTTATTTACGGCGTTAAAGATGCATTTTTGGCCAGTTTCGATTCGAGTGCATTGAATCGACGTAGGGCACGATCGTATGAATCCCCGAGCGCATGAAAGCGATCCTTGGCTGGGAGCCGAACTGTGTACTCGCCTGATTCAAGACGCGAATAATTGCGTAGAAATAATTGCTCACAAATAATATCCTCCTCCGACGGCATGTCTGCAGAGCCGCAATAATTGTCGATTTCCCAGAACTGCTTGACTAAATCGAACAACGGTTCCGATTCCGAATGCTTGATCGCTGCAGCTAGAGATGAGTGTTTGGGAATAGCACAGCCTCCAGAAACTATTCAGCCTAATTTTGTCTTCTGAAGCGTGGGTAAATGATTTGCCAGACGAACTTGCCCAACGCAAAGCAAGTCGAAAAATATGCCAGCGGCAATTTGCATATCGATCCTTTGACCTTTGTAAAAGAGCGGGTCAGCGAGGTGGCAGTTGTCTGGTATTTTCCATCCGGTGGTATTTATACCAAAGTGAGGCTGATAATCAGTTATCTTTTGTGTTACGACTGCAGAAAATGATCCTTGCTGATCCTACCTGATTGTGCAGCAATGCCAGCTGCTTTGTTGAGAGAGAGAGAGGATTCACCTATGCCTGATACTAACATATTCGAGCGGCGTAGTTCCAACTGAAGCTGGTTGATGAGACGAGTGGTGACGAAGTTGAGCTGCGATGCTGAATCCAGCAGAGCTCTACAAGGTACTGTGAGGAGCCATATAGCGATGGCAAATAAATATATAGGTTTATATACTTATGTGTGCTATATGCGCCCCTCACAGTAAATGCACATCAGACCAAAGTCCGACTCTGATTGCAGTTGCGGCGAATTCGCTCTCTTGTCAGCCATATGAGCGTGTCTGACACACATGTCCACCAAGACATGTGCCGTTATGTGTGAGAAGTATTGCGAGTGCAATATCTCCATCCATACTCACAATAACGGCAGACATAGGCTGGCGCCAGCAGAAACTCTGCCCAGCGGTCCGAAAACAGAATTCATAAGCAGAAGCTATGAACAAAACCTACGCGAGTGCGGTAGGAAATTAAATAACAAGTGAACAAACACGAGTGAAGACTAATACCAATAAAGGACACTGAGGTCCTTAAGTGGGTGAAGAAGTGAATCCTTGCAACGTTTAAGTCGTGGTAATAGGCGAGGCCTTCATAGTCACAAGTTGAGCGTGCGCAATCAAGCCTGCGTTAGACGGCATACGTGCAAATCCTGTTGACTAAACGGAGTGCCGTATGATAGCCGATCGAGCAGCGCGAAGCCGCAGACTTGTGTAACTGGTGCACGGGGTGCCTAGAACCGACTTTCCCGAACAGGATCACTTTCCGAAAACAAGCTAAGGCCTCAGTGGACTGTCACCGAATATAAAGGCAGACATTAAGCGAAGATATAAGTTTAATTAAGTGATTCAAATAAAATCATATTTATACAATATATATAAAAACGTGTTGATAATTGTCGCATCGCGACCAATTATAAATTCGTTGCACGAACCCACAGCTCGACTGAGCGTTAGCCTGGCCAAGAAATAGCGTGCGAGCAGCTTGTAATCGTTCTCATTTTGTTTCAGGGCTCTAGGTGGCGATGTGGATACGGAAACAAGTGATGCACCTTGAGAACGCGTTGTGTAGGGCAGCTGAGATGCAGAGGAACTTGTGTCCATATGCAACAATGAGTTGTGCTTCTGTTGGCAATGTTTGCAGTGACCAGATTTGCATTGCTGTAGACTATGCCCTTTGCGAAGGCAGTTAAGGCAGAGGTGCAGCCTTTTAGCTTCTCTATTGCGAATAGTGGGAGTTAAATTTATAAATCGTGTACATTTTGACAGATGATGATCAGCAGATTCGCATAAGATACAAGATTGAGTGGTGTTAACGATTAGTGTATTGCGGTTTTGTACATACGATTTTCCCACATGCTTGCCAGGTGTGTGCGTTACCATGGCAAATTCTAAATTTTCTATCATGCGGCATCTCCTTTCCAAGAATGTAGACATGTCGGTCCATTTTGGTAGCCCTTTCAGGGGCAATGTTTCCTCCCACTTCTCCTGCGTGGCTTGATCCAATTTGGATGTGATCAGGTGAATCAGCAAACCATCTGCAATGGCGTCAGCAGATGCCACTGCGTGCAACGCGCGCAGATGTGAATTGATACTGTCACTCAATTGACGCAGACTGCTCGCCGACCCCTTGTCCACACCTGAGAGCCTGAATATGGAACGTACGTGTGCCTGAAAATGCAACAATTTATTGTCAAAACGATTTATTAACAATTCCATGGCTTTGTCGTAATTGTCCTCCGTTGGTTCGAAAGCGCGAATCGCTTCCAACGCAGGTCCTGCCAGGCATGATCGAAGGTGTTGAAACTTCTCCACTTTGGTTAAATTCTAATTTTGGCCCACGACAAAGTTGTACATAGCGAAGAAATCGGGCCAGTCGATGTACGCACCGCCGAAACGTGGAAGCTCAAATTGTGGTAATCTGCAGAGACGCGCTGCGCTTCTTGAGCTACCATTTAGCTCGTTCGTATTACTCCGGATTGCTGTAGAATGGAGAATCGAAGCCTTGCGTATACTGGTGAGTTCACAAGTAAGCTTGGATGTCACCTCGCGGCTGACTTGGTCAAATTGCCATCTTGCGTCAGTGGCCAGCCCGATAAGATTAAGCTTCTCAAGTTTGGATTGTGCAGCTTCAAAGCTGAGGCACTGTAACGAACCTTATTGCTTTGCCGGGCTAACGCTCAGTCGAGCTGTGGGTTCGTGCAACAAATTTGTAAATTGGTCGCGCAGTGATAACTAATAACACAATTGTTTTGTATATTATTCCGTATGGTTTTATTGTAATTAATTAATTAGACACAATTTGGTGATTTCGGAATGGCGGTATTTGTTCTCTCGGCCACTTGTTGAGGCTTGGTTGGTTTCAGGGCGTGGACCTGTTCGGAGAAGTCGGTTCAAGACACCAGTTATGCCAGTCCGCGGCTTCGCACTGGTTCAGACAGCTTATTATACGGCACCGTTTAACCAAACGGACTTACGCGCGTATACTGTCGAACTTCAGGCAGATTATCGCACGCTTGGCTTGTCTACTGTGTAGGCCTCGTCTCGTGGCACAACTTGAACGTAGCAAGGACCTCGCCACTTCAACCTTCAAGGACCTCGGTGTCCTGTTGGAAAGCCTTTATTAGTTGTTGGGTTTTCTCGCACTCGCGTAGAACTTGCTCGTAGCTTATGATTTATGATGGTAAATGGTTGGGCGTTTGCTCTGTCATTTGACAGAGGTTTTGCTTCGCGTTTGGATTTCACTCGATCACTCACTGCCGGCTGTGAGCTGCGTCGCTCCTTTTATAGGCCGGGTCGTGGCCTTTTGTTGGGACTGTACCAGAAATCACATGATCAGCTCGGTGGCGTGATTTCTGGTAATTTTCCACTGCCATCTGCTGGCGCCAGCCTATGTCTGCCGTCAGTGTGAGTATGGATGGAGATATTGCACTCGCAATACTCCTCACACGTAACGGCACATGTCCGACATGTGTGTCAGACACGCTCATATGGCTGACAACCTGCGCGCGAAAGGGAGAGGACGAAAGAGAGCGAATTCGCCGCAACTGCAATCAGAGCCGGATTTCGGTCTAATGTACAGCTACTGTGAGGGGCGCATATAGCACACATAAATATATAAACTTATACATTTATTTGCCATTGCTATATGGCTCCTCACAGCACATTTCGCTGCTTAAATCCAGTCTAGCCTGCAACTCAGCTTCATTGAAACGCATCAGCTGCTCACTGGTTAAAAACGAATTTAATGCATTGAGTTGCCGAGCTACTGATTCTGCTTTTGCCTTGTAAAAGTCCAAGTCGGAGGGAGGATCCGCATTTGAATTAGATTCGTTCTCAGCCATTTCAATTGCTAGTCACGACTGACTCACGCGATTAGCACTGTTGAATATCCACGTAGGTTTGAATGTATGTTGTTTGCAAAACAACGAACAAACGAAATGCAGACGAGATTAACGGCAAGTACAAGTTCACTGACCGCGTTAACGAAAGTTTTAGCACAGCACAACCAATAAATTGTTGGGCAATTTACAGATAAGAATCCAGCTGTAACATTTGCAAGCATATGCGAATGCAAGAATGTGCGTGCAAACAGAGACGAAAAAGAGTAAACGCGCGTTATTAAAACGAGAGCGAAAATGTGCGAATGTGTGTGTGCGAGCGCGTTTGTTGTCTTTGCATCGAATTATGCAGAAGACGCCTAGAATGATTATTAACACAATAGTTTATAACCTTTCATTTGCACTTTAACAACGACGCAACCCCATGAAAGAAATTAAATAAAAATCACGTCGGGGTCACCAAATGTTTAGAAGAGGCACTTTTTTGTGTTCGAACTGGTTCAGAGGGTTGTGACTTATTTTAATAAACGTAAAACACGACCACTTTAATTGTTTTCTTTCATGTGTTGATTCAATTTTTATTGTTTTGGTTACTTCAAATTAAAATAAGCGTATGCGTTTGTATTTATATTATAAGCATTATTTGCAAGCTTCACTTTGACTATTGATGTGCGTATCTATTTTATGCCAATGCATAACCATGACCGACAAGTGGTAAAACGAGAGTGAATAAATTAGATAAAGTTGCATGTGCAAGGCAAAGACAAAAATTAGAGATGAGCAAGCAAATGACGTTATAAACTACGTTCGATTTTTATTCAATGTTGTGCTTAATTATTTGTTGGCTGCTGCTGCCTCTGACAAAAAGAATTATTATATATTTACAAACATAATTATAAGTTTACGTATATGTGAGTCTTTGCCGGTACGCCATACATACATACGTACTTCCCTTCATCCAGAAATATATATAATAATAAAATAATAAAGATTGGCCGCTCACGCCATACAAAGAGATTAATAAAGATAACAAACAGCATAACACAACAATTATTTTAATTCCTTTAATTCAATAAATACATATACATATCCAAATCCACATTAGCGACGGCAAAAAGACACACATATTTAACACACATAAAATATTTAAACTCACCTTATTAATATCATAATAATTACGCCACTCCAGGATATGTCTGCTCCATATGTCCAAAAGAAATTAACATGTGGGTAACACTATGTGAACAGTGTCTTAAAAAACTTTGTGTTCCGCGATCAACGTGCCTTCGGCAAATAATTAATAAATTACTTATTTTTTGTTGTTAATTAAACAAAAAAAATTAATAACAATATAAAATAACCTGATCTGAGAAATATAAGAACATTTTATTTTTATCCATGTTACGCGTCGGTTTGACTTAATGGGGCAGATCCGGCCACCCAGTGCTCCGTTAGGGGTTGGGTCTACCCGTGCCCGCCGACCATACAATATCACAACACTACACAAATCCACAAATCACTAACAAACAGCTCATTTAACAAAACTATTCAAAACACAAAAAAACGTTACTTCCGAAGTCCAATGGCGGCTTCGCTATTATTGCCGTAGCGCTTCTGTTCTTCCTGTGTGGCGAAATCGTTTCTTGCATGCCTCACCCTTTAATATACCCTATATCACATTTTATCCTAACCACTTTTCTTCTACGTGACCTATATACTAAATTTAAATTAATTAATCAAAATAGAAAATTGACATTTGTGAGGGTATCTACTCACAAAAAAAAGGTTGAAGAAAGTCGTGTACAAAAATATATATAATTACGTTTTTGGAGAGTTGAACCGACTGCGCCAATTATGAATTCGAATTATGTACTGATAAATGAAAATCCTACTGTTGAAATACGTTTGAATTTTAACGGCAACGATAAATATCGCTACGTCGATTAATATTATTGCTATGGTCACACATGTATCGTGTGTAGCTTTATGTATTCAATAAGTCAGTTGCTGTAAATCCTTCACAATGTAAATACGCAGTTGGCGCGAAATAAATACACAGAGACACAATTCAACAGGTTATGGGCCCAGGGCTTCGAAGAGTAGTGTTTATTATTTTTATTTGCTGTGTGCGATAATTAATTGCTTAGTGCTATAATAAACATGAGTGCATCAGGATTATATGCCATTAATAAGTTGGATGGCGAAAACTATGCGACGTGGTCATTACAGATGAAAAGTGTGCTGGTGCAACTTGACCAATGGCCAATTGTTTGTGGAAGGATTATAAAAGCGGAAAATGCAACTCTGGCGGAAAAAGCTGAGTTTGATAAATGCGACGAAAAGGCATTATCAAGCATATTGCTGGGTGTAGAACCGTCACAGCTAATTTTTATAAAGGATTGCGTTTCGGCAAAAGAAGCATGGGATACGCTCTCCGGTGTGTATCAGCCACGTGGATCTGCCACGAAAATGACGTTGTTTCGAAAATTGCTTCGGTTAAGGTCGACAGATTTTTCGACGGTGCAAAACTTCTTACATATTTTCCAATATAGTGGACCAGATAAAGGTAGTCGATTTGCAAGTTTCTGAAGACGTTTTGGCAATTGTGTTGTTGTCGGGACTTGGAAAAAGTTTTGAAAGTTTTGTCGTCGCGATCGAAACAAGACAGCAGTTGCCATCATTGTCTGACCTTAAAATCAAGGTTATTGAAGAAACTGAGAGACAAAGAATAAGCAACGCAGAAGACGACAACAGTGTACAGCAAGCGTTCGTTTCGCGGCAAAGAACATCAGAGGAAGCAAAAATGTGCAAGAGAATAACGGCACTAAGCATAACAAAAAGTGTTATAGATGCGGACGTGAGGGTCATTTTATTGCGCAGTGTAATGAAAGAAAAAATGACAAAGGAAAAGAAAAAAGCAACGACGCACGACGATCGTTTGCTATACTCAGAAATGTGCAGACTAACAGTAAAGTGACAAAATCGATGTGGTGTCTGGACAGTGGCGCCACAGCTCACATATGTTGTGATAAATCGTGGTTTGTCGACTTTAAAGAGCACAAGGAAAAAATTCTTTTAGCTGGAGATAATTTCATAAGAGCAGACGGCATTGGCACTGTGTGTGTCACTTCTGGAAATTTTTTGCATTGAATTAAAAGACGTTTTGTACGTTAGAGAATTGCAAACAAATTTTCTGTCTGTATTAAAAGCCGTGGAAAAAGGGAACAAAGTGTTGTTTGAGAGAGAGAGAGCCATAATAAAAGACAATGAAAAGTGTGGTGGTATTTATGATTGATGCTAAAATTGAAATAAATACCATAAAACATAAGCGATTGGAAAAGCAGTGCGGCGAGTTAATGCAGCAAGGAATGCGAAAAGGTAACTGAAGAGTTGCAAGTGGAGAAAGCTAGCAATACCAGCATTCAAAGTGAACTTGGCAAAGAGTTGCATGCGCTAAAGCTGACGTGTCAGGAGGTGGAAATGGCCAAGGAGCAACAGTTGCTCGACCGAGAATCTCTTCTGGAAGATTTGCAAAGGCAGCGCGATGAGTTAATGCTGCAACTGCAGCATAAGTCCAAGGAATGCAATCAAAGTAATGAAGGTAACGATACCGAAGAATATGCGCAAAGCAATGAAGTGGAGACACCCAAAATTAGTGATGTTCGAGGTGCAGGCCGTCCACGAATATTAAAGACTGGTAAGCCGAATCGTCCCAGAAAGCTATTTAATACCCTTAATATGTTAAAAGCAGAGAATGTGCCAATCCCCGTAAGTGTAGGTGATGCAAAAATGAGTAGAGAATGGTCAGCATCAATGCAGAAGGAAATTCAAGCACTTGAAGCTAATAAGACCTGGAAAATTTTAGATTTGCCGAAGGGCAAGAATAGGATGTAAATGGGTTTTCGGGGTAAAAGTTGGCAAAGACGGCTACGTGGAGCGCTTCAAGTCAAGATTGGTAGCTAAAGGCTGTGCGCAGCAATATGGCGTCGACTACTTTGAAACTTTCTCACCAGTGGTAAGGTACTCTCTGTGAGGATGATAATGGCGCAGGCGGTTGAATATAAGTTGTTCCTGCATCAAATGGACGTGTCGTCAGCCTACTTGAACAGCGAGCTTTCCGAAGAGGTCTACATGAAACAGCCGGATGAATTCGTTAGTGACGAATATCCTATCAGTTTGAAACTGAAAAAAATGTCTGTATGGTCTAAAGCAAAGTGGCAGAGAATGGAATACCAAACTGGATGCAGTACTGAGAAAACATGGATTTAATCCATGCGTCAGCGAGCCATGCGTTTATGCACGTAATGGGAAAGGTAAAATTAATATCATTGCAGTTTTTGTGATTTAAAATTGTAAATGCAGTTTACGCAAATTCTGTTCGGCACTTTGTCGGTTGGTGTTACAACCAACCCGAGGGTGGGCGAAAATTATGGAAACGGCGCCATCGATTCTGCGCAACAAGGATCTACATGATGAGAGCCAGCGTTTTGATGGTGAGAAATATCTCGCCAGCATTCAGAGTGCCACCAAACGAAATATTGATGCCGCCGACGACACTGAAAATGTGGATGAAAAACAAAAACTGAAAAGGAAATCAAGAAACACGAGAGCGCATTACATTAACATATAATTGAACGATTTACAGATATTGATTTGTTTTTGTGAATAGGAAAGAACAAACAACAGATCTGGCAATAGGTATTGTTAATGTGTGTGCCTCAGATATATAATTCAATTGGGGTCTTATGAAGTCCCCAAATCTATCAAACTGCACACACACACGAACTATCTTTCTGTTTTTCGTACTATGCTTTTAGCTTTAGCGTGTCGGGTACATTTCTTAATTTATTATAAACGACCAAATGAAATCTAAAACACTTAGTTAGGAGCTATACAAAAAAAAAGTACGACGATTTATATATACCAGAGATAAAAAAAAAACAAAAATAACAGAAAAAATAGTAAAAAAAATAGAAAACTGCAAAACAAAAACATTTAAAAAAAATAAATGACTGCCCTTCAAAGCTGCGGCCTAGCAAGTCAATCGATTTGAGCTTAAACCGCTTGTGAATTATAAGTCACAAGTATGCAACATCAGTTGGTAGTAAGTCGATCGATTTGAGCTTAAACCGCTTGAGACTTCATTATCAGTATGGATGAGGAGAATTCAGTTGATTTGACCTGGTCGGGAGAACGAGTAACACCACCATCACCACCATCACCAACCTCGAGGCATCTACAGATGGAAATAGAGCCTGAGAAGAGGAAGATTGTGGATGATGATGATGAGGATACCATTCCTTTCATCAGGGAGGAGCATTTTCGGTCTAACAATAACAGCCACGACCCCAAACATGTGGGCCCTAGTGGAAAGGAAACCACGAGGACACCCTTACTGTTCGAGTATGAACATGTGATGCTCTGAGATGCTTAAAGCTGGCCCATGCAAGCCAGCCTTGTTCTTCGTTGTGCCTGCCTCTGATGTTTAAATTCACAACTGCCGTTTTTGCTGGCGACAATTGGCCGGCAGCTGCCGTCGCGACGGTCGCCGTTATCCATCCGCTTTCTCAGCACGTTCGCCGTTATTTTCAACCGTCTGCGGCTGTTAGGCGCCGATGCGGACGCCTTACCAGCGGCTGCGCTCGATAAGAGTGAGACAGCGGTCGGCTTACCAGCGGCTGCATATTATATATATATTTAGATTTAAGCATTTTATATAAATAAAGTTCGATTCTATACGTCGTCTCAGCGTGTTGACTACATACTATACGTGTATCACACATTTACATTTGGTCCTTCGAGCCGGATACAGAGTTCGATTCTAAACGTCGTCTCAGCGTGTTGACTACACACTATACGTGTATCACACATTTACACTTACCCAAGCTTGCGTTATACCGTAATTCGGAATTACGCCGGAATTCGGCAGTAGGCTGGATGACCTCAGAAGAGCCAAGAGGGAGTTGAAAGGCAGCCTTAAAAGAAGCAAGGCCAGCTGCTTTCGGGCAATCTGCGAGGAGGCTGATGTGAACCCATGGGGAACCGCA